>JAXLNO010005957.1:345000-352500 GCA_038087875.1 Malacoraja senta
CCGGTTACAGAAACATCCTCGTAAAAATAAAAGTTCTTTGGTAAAAATCTTCTCATTTTTAGAATTATGATTTATTAACACAAACTGTTCCCCGCAACGTTGATTACACTGCGAGTCGGGTCGACTCAGGTTACTGAAATGGATGAAAAAAAGGCCCACGTTCCGTTCCATTGCGTACTACACGTCAGCCCATTGCATTTAGAAGGAGTGGTCTATCTTGCTCCGCTATAGGATCTTTGGTTTAATTCACCATTAAGACAAAGGTTTCATGGGTCCCCAGTACCTGATGATTTAGGGTACAGCATGTATTTTATTTTATGCTCTTTCAGACCCCAGAACAATGCTTGCATTTTCCCAAGGTAATTAATAATCTTAAGAGTAATACTGGCACATTAAGTTCATTTTAGTTTCCCTCATGATTTTACACGGCGTCACTGTTAAATCGGTGCATTCCATATCAATAAGAGTGGGTTGTGAGATATGTGTTGCTGACATTCACTATGGAATATTCTGGAATTATTTAGTTACATTCAAAAGAGAGCTTGCTTCGTAATGCTAGGGACCATCAAAACAGGCCATGAGGAGCAGGCCACCATGCCTTTGGTTGCGGTGGAAATGACCTTGTGAGGTACTGCAAAAAGATCAATGATGAGTTGGTCAATGGAGAAGTGGACTAAGTAAGGCTAGACCAGACTGCTAGACTTGTCTATTGCCCGTTTTACAAGATCAAAGAGCAGTCCCGCCTGACGCAACCCATCCACCTTTCACCAACATTGATGGGGTTTGTATCAGAATGTTCAGTTCAGTTTATTGACACGTGTACCGAGGTACGGTGAAAAGCTTTTGTTGTGTGTTATCCAGTCAGCAGAAAGACAATACATGATCATGTGTAAAATGAGGGTAGAAGCAATAGGTAGCAAGGTGAAAAGTAAAAGTGGAAGACAGACAAAACCAGGGCAAAAATCAAAAAGGGCCACTTTTCAACATAATTGTATAAGGGGTAAGAGTGTTGTAAAAACAAGCCTGAAGGCTTTGTGTCTCAATGCAAGGAGCATTCGTAATAAGGTGGATGAGTTGAACGTGCAGATAGATATTAATGATTATGATATAGTTGGGATCACGGAGACATGGCTCCAGGGTGACCAAGGCTGGGAGCTGAACATCCAGGGATATTCAATATTCAGGAGGGATAGAGAGAAAGGAAAAGGAGGTGGGGTAGCGTTGCTGGTTAGAGAGGAGATTAACGCAGTGGAAAGGAAGGACATTAGCTTGGAGGATGTGGAATCGGTATGGGTAGAGCTGCGAAACACTAAGGGGCAGAAAACGCTGGTGGGTGTTGTGTACAGGCCACCTAACAGTAGTAGTGAAGTTGGGGATGGCATCAAACAGGAAATTAGAAATGCGTGCGACAAAGGCAAAACAGTTATAATGGGTGACTTCAATCTACATATAGATTGGGTGAATCAAATTGGCAGGGGTGCTGAGGAAGAGGATTTCTTGGAATGTATGCGGGATAGTTATCTAAACCAACATGTAGAGGAACCAACGAGAGAGCAGGCTATTTTAGACTGGGTATTGAGTAATGAGGAAGGGTTAGTTAGCAGTCTTGTTGTACGTGCCCCCTTGGCAAGAGTGACCATAATATGGTTGAGTTCTTCATTAGGATGGAGAGTGACATTGTTAATTCAGAAACAATGGTTCTGAACTTAAAGAAAGGTAACTTTGAGGGTATGAGACATGAATTGGCCATGATTGACTGGCAATTAATTCTAAAAGGGTTGACGGTGGACATGCAATGGAAGACATTTAAAGACTGCATGGATGAACTACAAAAATTGTTCATCCCAGTTTGGCAAAAGAATAAATCAGGGAAGGTAGTGCATCCGTGGATAACAAGGGAAATCAGGGATGGTATCAAAGCGAAAGATGATGCGTACAAATTAGCCAGAAAAAGCAGCATACCAGAGGACTGGGAGAAATTCAGAGACCAGCAGAGGAGGACAAAGGGCTTAATTAGGAAAGGAAAAATAGATATGAAAGAAAACTGGCAGGGAACATAAAAACTGACTGCAAAAGTTTTTATAAATATGTAAAAAGAAAGAGATTAGTTAAAACAAATGTAGGTCCCTTGCAGTCAGAAACAGGTGAGTTGATCATGGGGAACAAGGATATGGCGGACCAATTGAATAACTACTTTGGTTCCGTCTTCACTAAGGAAGACATAAATAATCTGCCGGAAATAGCAGGGGACCGCGGGTCAAAGGAGTTGGAGGAATTGAGTGAAATCCAGGTTAGTCGGGAAGTGGTTTTGGGTAAATTGAATGGATTAAAGGCCGATAAATCCCCAGGGCCAGATAGGCTGCATCCCAGAGTACTTAAGGAAGTAGCTCCAATATAGTGGATGCATTAGTAATAATCTTTCAAAATTCTTTAGATTCTGGAGTAGTTCCTGAGGATTGGCGGGTAGCAAACGTAACCCCACTTTTTAAGAAGGGAGGGAGAGAGAAAACAGGGAATTACAGACCAGTTAGTCTAACATCGGTAGTGGGGAAACTGCTAGAGTCAGTTATTAAAGATGGGATAGCAGCACATTTGGAAAGTGGTGAAATCATTGGACAAAGTCAGCATGGATTTACGAAAGGTAAATCATGTCTGACGAATCTTATAGAATTTTTCGAGGATGTAACTAGTAGCGTGGATAGGGGAGAACCAGTGGATGTGGTGTATCTGGACTTCCAGAAGGCTTTCGACAAGGTCCCACATAAGAGATTAGTATACAAACTTAAAGCACATGGCATTGGGGGTTCAGTATTGATGTGGATAGAGAACTGGCTGGCAAACAGGAAGCAAAGAGTAGGAGTAAACGGGTCCTTTTCACAATGGCAGGCAGTGACTAGTGGGTACCGCAAGGCTCAGTGCTGGGACCCCAGCTATTTACAATATATATTAATGACCTGGATGAGGGAATTGAAGGCAATATCTCCAAGTTTGCGGATGACACTAAGCTGGGGGGCAGTGTTAGCTGTGAGGAGGATGCTAGGAGACTGCAAGGTGACTTGGATAGGCTGGGTGAGTGGGCAAATGTTTGGCAGATGCAGTATAATGTGGATAAATGTGAGGTTATCCATTTTGGTGGCAAAAACAGGAAAGCAGACTATTTTCTAAATGGTGGCCGACTAGGAAAAGGGGAGATGCAGCGAGACCTGGGTGTCATGGTACACCAGTCATTGAAAGTAGGCATGCAGGTGCAGCAGGCAGTGAAGAAAGCGAAAGGTATGTTAGCTTTCATAGCAAAAGGATTTGAGTATAGGAGCAGGGAGGTTCTACTGCAGTTGTACAGGGTCTTGGTGAGACCACACCTGGAGTATTGCGTACAGTTTTGGTCTCCAAATCTGAGGAAGGACATTATTGCCATAGAGGGAGTGCAGAGAAGGTTCACCAGACTGATTCCTGGGATGTCAGGACTGTCTTATGAAGAAAGACTGGATAGACTTGGTTTATACTCTCTAGAATTTAGGAGATTGAGAGGGGATCTTATAGAAACTTACAAAATTCTTAAGGGGTTGGACAGGCTAGATGCAGGAAGATTGCTCCCGATGTTGGGGAAGTCCAGGACAAGGGGTCACAGCTTAAGGATAAGGGGGAAATCCTTTAAAACCGAGATGAGAAGAACTTTTTTCACACAGAGAGTGGTGAATCTCTGGAACTCTCTGCCACAGAGGGTAGTCGAGGCCAGTTCATTGGCTATATTTAAGAGGGAGCTAGATGTGGCCCTTGTGGCTAAAGGGATCAGAGGGTATGGAGAGAAGGCAGGTACGGGATACTGAGTTGGATGATCAGCCATGATCATATTGAATGGCGGTGCAGGCTCGAAGGGCCGAATGGCCTACTCCTGCACCTAATTTCTATGTTTCTATGTTTCTATGTTTCATGGGAGACCTTGCATAAACCAAAAGGGAAAGTTCAGATTATCCCAACATTATTTTGTTTTAAACATTAAAACAATGTCCAATTACTGTAGCAAGCTAAAACAGTGCTATATATATCAGAAGGAATCATAATCAAATATTTTAGTATGATCACATATACTGGTTTGGAAAGGAAGTTGTTAATATTAACAGACTGGGATGTGTTGGAATGAACAGCAGATGTTGGCTTAAACCGAAGATAGACACAAAAAGCTGGAGTAACTCAGCAGGACAGGCAACATTTCTGAAGAGAAGGAATGGGTGATGTTTTGGGTTGAGACCCTTCTTCAGACAGAATGGGGGTCTGAAGAAGGGTCTCGACCCGAAACATCACCCATTCCTTCTCTCCAGAGATGCTGCCTGTCCCGCTGAGTTACTCGAGCTTTTTGTGTTTATTAACAGACTGGGAAAAGGCTGTATGTAAAGGCTATATGGGAAAATATGGGCTCATGAAAAATGTCTAAAATATGAACAATGGCTGGAGAAACTGGTATTATTCATTCCAATGAATCTGCACCAATCCATTTTCAACTCTCCACTTGGGAGTCAAGACAGATGGAGGGTATGGAGGGATGGAGGGTACAAGAAAGGGTGAAGGCAATGAAGGTGCACGGTAGAATGAGGTTGGGGTGAAGAAAGCATTAAAAGATGGCTTTAGATGATAACATGATAGGAAAGGAAAGGAAAGGAAAGGGGAATGAGATTGATATGGAAAGAGGAAATAGGAAAGAGATTGAAAACGGCAGATCTAAAAGGTTAAGGGCCTGTCCCACTTGCATGCGATTGCGTGCGTTTGGCACGACCAAACGGAAGCGGAGTTCACGCAAAGTATGCGCTAAGTTCGCGCGTGACGTTATTTGCGTCATGCTTACCAATCAGCTGGGCAGGAGGCGGGCCGACTGAATTTGGGTGTCGCACGGCGTCGGGCGGTGATGTCATCACGCAACGCCATGCCGGCGGTGACGTCATCGCGTAACGCCACGCGCTAGGCGTACGGCGTCAAGACGCTGCATACGCCGTCAAGATGCTGCGTACGACCGCAATGCGCATGCATGCCGACAAGCCGTTGGCGCGCGAAGATTTCGGCCACTGCCAGAATTTCAGAGACAGTAAGGCTGGTGAGAGTACTGGGAAAGGGGAGGGGATGGAGAGAGAGGGAGCAAGGGCTATTTGAAGTTAGAGAAGGCAATGTTCATACCGCTGGGGTGTAAACTACCCAAGCAAAATATGAGGTACTGTTCCTCCAATTTGCGCTGGGCCTCACTCTGACAATGGAGGAGGCCCAGGACAGAAAGGTCAGATTGGGAATGGGAGGGGGAGTTGAAGTGTTGAGCAACCGGGAGATCAGGTTGGTTAAGACGGACTGAGCGGAGGTGTTCAGTGAAACGATTGCCGAGCCTGCGCTTGGTCTCACCGATGTACAGGAGTCGACACCTAGAACAGCGGATACAGTAGATGAGGTTGGAGGAGGTGCAGGTGAACGTCTGCCTCACCTGGAAAGACTGCTTGGGTCCTTGGATGGAGTCGAGGGAGGAAGTAAAGGGACAGGTGTTGCAGGGGAAAGTACCTGGGGAGGGGGTGGTTTGGGTGGGAATGGATGAGTTGACCAGGGAGTTGTGGAGGGAACGGTCTCTGCAGGAAGCAGAAAGGGGTGGTGATGTGAAGATGTTTAAACAGAGGTTCCCCTCTTCCATTATAAATGCGGCTCTCACTAGAGTCTCCTCGATATCCTGCACCTCCGCTCTTGCTCCCCCTCCCCCCATTCGCAACAAGGACAGAGTTCCCCTTGTCCTCACCTTCCACTCCATCAGCCGTCGCATGCAGCATATAATTCTCCGACACTTTAGTCACCTCCAATGGGATCTCACTACTGGCCACATCTTCCTGAAACTTCCCCATTCCTTCTCTCCAGAGATGCTGACTGTCTCGCTGAGTTACTCCAGCATTTTGTGTCTATGTTCGATTGAAACCAGCATCTGCAGCTCTTTCCTACACAGCTTTAAAATAGTTATGAATAAGGACAGGGTGGGCCCACACGTTATAATTCTGAATTGAGGCAAGGCCAATGTTGATGGTATTAGGCAAGAACATGGTCAAGTTGATTGGAGTAGGTTGTTTGCAGACAAAGGACGATGCGGAAAGTGTGATGACCAGAATTCAGGGCACGTATGCTCCTGTTAGAGTTGATAGGCAAGGCAGGTGGGAGTAAGGGAGTTTGGATGATGGGAGATATTGAGGCTCAGTTCAGGAAAAAGGAGACATGGGGCAGCTGGGATCATATGTACCCAGGAGGAGTTTTGGAAACTGAGGAACATTCTTAAGAAGGGAATCAGGATGGTCCAAATGAGCAGGAAATGGCTCTGGCAGATTATATTGTGGGAAAATACACATTTTTTAGGGAAAGATGGTAACTAGAGAGAGAATAGGGTCACTCAGAAACCACGGTGGTCATCTCTCTGCAGAGCAGCAGGAGATGGGCAAGGTCTTCAATGAGTAGTTCTCCCCTGATTTAATCATGGAGAAAAATATGCAGACAGGAGAAGACAAGAGATCTTGGAACACTTAACGGTGATGTCTTGAGGGCAGTCCGTATTACGGTCAAGTTGGGGCTAGAAGTCCCAAAGCATATGAAGGCAGATAAATCACCCGGGCCTGATCTGATACATCGGAAAAATCAGATATCAAAAATCACAATAGGATCTTGAACAGCTGGGCACGTGGGCTAAGGAATGGTTAATGGGGTTTAATGCAGATAAATGCAAGGTGTTGTACTTTAGGAAGTCAAACCAGGACAGGATCTGCACAGTGAGGGGAGGGACTCTCGGGAATGTGGCAGAGCTCAGGGATCAAGGAGTGCAGGTACATAGTTCAATGAAAGTAGCATCACAGGTAGAATAGGGTGTGAAGAAGGCGTTCGGAACATTGGCCTTCATCAGTCAGGGTATTGAGTATAGAAGTTGGGATGTTACGTTACATATCTACACGGGCGTTGGTGAGGCTGCTGTTGGAGGCTGCACTTTATTGATGGAATTAGGGCCTTGCAGAGAATGGATTGAAGTTCACTATGATTGCCATCCTGGAGCGGAAATGTTATCCTGTGGGACTTGGTACAAGGTGGACTCCCAGGATTGTTGTTTCTGATAAGACAGGGGGCAGCAAAAGCTGTGTTTCTGGACCTAATCTGCGAGTTTAGAAGAGTTTGCCCTCGACTCAAACTCGCAGCATGGTCGACACGTGGTCCTAGGAGGTCCTATGAGGTCACTGGAACTCTCCTTCATGCTCGAGGGAAGTTCCTGCATACTCGCGGCCTCAGTTTGGTCGAGGAAAATATTTCAGCATGTTGAAACATTTTCGCTGAGTAAAAGTTGGTCGGCATGGTTCTTGTGACTCGTAGTGCAGTGGAGTGGGGTCGCTATGTAGTTACAGGCAGTCGAGGGCAGCCGTAGGCAATCTCCTTCGCTGACCGGGCATTTTAATTGGCTCATTGGAGTTTTCAGGTCCAAGGAAAACCAACCGGTAATGTTAAATGCCC
>JAXLNO010005957.1:357500-358580 GCA_038087875.1 Malacoraja senta
GGACAGCAGAGTTCAGCTACCCAGTTGAAGATTTATCAAATTACATTGCACATTTAACTCAATCCATAAATATCTTCACTGATCCTCACCCCCAACAAGAATAATATTACTAGACTTAATTATTTCTGGAAACCCATCCGCTAATTTATATTGACATCATTGGCTCCAGCTTGTATCTTATTTACAAGTTTTCTTACCATGGTCCTGAGGCGGAACTTGGTTGAGTTTTTCTTCAGTCAATCGATGTTAATATAGATGGGTAGATTAATTATCCTCAGCATAACATTCTAAGATGGTGGTGGTGAAGGGGGAAGTCTACAGATGTGAACTCACCATGAACTCACCTCCCTCACCCTGAGAACGCGGGCAGGTGGGGCTAGTGTAGCTGGGACATGTTGCCAGTGTGGGGAGGTTGGGCCGAAGGGCCTGTTTCCACACCGTAGCACTGTATGGGATGTTTTGTGATTAGCTTGGGAAGAAGGGCAAGGCAGCCTCGGCGCACAGAGCAGAGGAGATAGATGACATGGCTGCGGTGGTTGCCAGTGCGTGGTGTTGCCTGAGGTGGCTGTGAAAGGCCCTACAGCAGCCGAGTGAGCAGATGCATGGAGCGCAGCCTGCAGCAGCTGTGTGGAGCGGTAATGGAATTGAGCCAACCCTTACTTCATCGATCCAGTCTGAAGGTGAGAATTACAGAAATGGTACTTTTCAGAGATTTGGAAGCTGCAAGATGGCATTGGAACAAGCGACTCTCTAGTTGCTGTTCCAGAAGATCCATTGTACTCATGTCTATGATTTGACTGGGTAGCATGGACAAGAAGCATTCTACTGTATCTCTGTAATCCCTGGCAATAATAAACTCAACTCAACAAAACACTCTTTGGTGATTTTGACTTTACCAATGCCAGCTGGTGTGTTATTTCCAAACACTCTTACCGTGGTCCTTGAGCAGAAAATTTTGGGGTCCTCTTGAAATATCTCCTGAGCCACTGGATCCATTTCTGAAAATGTTAAATTGTATGAATTGGAATATCTCACTGGTTGAGAAATAACATCCTATGTTGTAGCCCATGTTGTTGAATG